>JAHRIG010000040.1:11976484-12004640 GCA_020311275.1 Eira barbara
ATATCATGCCAGTTCTTTCTGGCCTGCCAGGTCTCTGTGGATAGGTCTGCTGCCAATCTAATGTTTTTACCCTTGTATGTTACAGACTTCTTTTCCCGGGCTGCTTTCAGGATTTTCTCTTTGTCGCTCAGACTTGTAAATTTTACTATCATGTGACGAGGTGTGGACCTATTTTTATTGATTTCAAGAGGCGTTCTTAGCATCTCCTGTATTTTGATGATTGTTCCCTTTGCCATATTAGGGAAATTCTCTCCAATAATTGTCTCCAATATACCTTTTGCTCCCCTCTCTCTTTCTTCTTCTTCTGGAATCCCAATTATTCTAATGTTGTGTCATCTTATGGTGTCGCTTATCTCTCGAATTCTCTCCTCGTGGTCCAGTATTTGTTTGTCTCTCTTTTGCTCAGCTTCTTTATTCTCTGTCATTTGGTCTTCTATGTCACTAATTCTTTTTTCTGCCTCATTTATCCTAGCAGTGAGAGCTTCCATTTTTGATTGCACCTCATTAATAGCTTTTTCAATTTCAACTTGGTTAGATTTTAGTTCTTTTATTTCTCCAGAAAGGGCTTTTATCTCTCTGGAGAGGGTTTCTCTAATATCTTCCATGCCGTTTTTGAGCCTGGCTAGAACCTTGAGAATCGTCATTCTGAACTCTAGATCTGTCATATTACCAATGTCTGTATTGATTAGATCCCCAGCCTTCGGTACTGCCTCTTGTTCTTTTTTTTGAGGTGAGTTTTTCCGCCTTGTCATTTTGTCCAGATAAGATTTGCTTTCTCCTGCTGTGGAATTCCGCTGTTCTTGGTGAGCGAAGTTGGTCTTGGCTGGGTTTCTTGTTGATCTTCTGGGGGAGGGGCCTGTTGTGGTGATTCTCAAGTGTCTTTGCCGCAGGCAGAATTGCACCGCCCTTGCCAGGGGCTGGGCTAAGTAATCCGCTCAGGTTTGCTTTCGGGCGCTTTTGTTCCCTGAGCGCTTTCCATAGAGTTCCGGAGGACGGGAATGAAGATGGCGGCCTCCCAATCTCCGGCCCAGAGTAGCCGAGAGCTTGGGGTTCCGCTCCTCAGTGGGCCCTCAGAGAAAAGCGCCCAACCGCCCCGCCTCCCTGGCCTGCGGTCGCACCTTGAGGAAAGCGGTCAATTGCTGGAACCTGGAGAAAAGCGCCCGGTCGCTTCTGTCTCCGTGGCCTCCGGCTGCGCTCCGAGCCCACCCAGCCTGCGACCGGCACAAGGTAACCCTGGGCTGAGAGCTCACTCCTCGGCTTTGTCACTGTAGCCGGCTTCCCCGCTCTAATACCTGCGAGCTCTGCGGCACTCAGACACCCCCGGTCCTTCTGTGACCCCGCGGGACCTGGGGTTACGCTGACCCCGCCTGGGTTTCCCCCCGGGTTTAGCCTCTGGAGCGATGTCCCTCCGTGGAGCAGACTTTCAAAAGTCCTGATGTTGTGCTCTGTTGCTCCGCCGCTTGCCGGGAGCCGGCCCCTCCCCCGGCGGTCTATCTTCCTGTCGCTTTGGATTCACTTCTCCGCAGGTCCTACCTTTCAGAAAGTGATCGATTTTCTGTTTCTAGAATTGTTGCTCTTCTTCTCTTCGATTTCCCATTGGATTTGTAGTGTTCACAATGGTTAGATAAGCTGTCTAGCTGATCTCCTGCTACCCGATGTCGTCTCAGCCTCCTACTTCTCCACCATCTTGACTCCTCCGTTTTTCCACACTTTTGTCAGCATTTGGTATTGTCAGTATTTTTGAATTTTGGCCATTCAAATGGGTGTGTTGTGGTATTACACTGTGGTTTTATTTTGCATTTCCCTAATGTCATGTTTCCTATGCTTATTTTCTATCTGTATATCTTCTTCAGTAAGGCGCCTTTAAAATCTTTGTCCTATTTTATTAGGGTTATTTATTTTCTTATTGTTAAGTGTTTGAAAAGGAATCTTGATACATATCTTGGCTACAGGGAGCACAGAGCAGGGTGGACAAGAGTGGAGAGAAGTATAAATGGACAAATGGAAGCTTTCTATCACAACCCCATCTGGCGATCAGAGTGATTGATATAAATTACAAGCAACTATAAAATACATATAAAATACAAGTAACTATTTCATTACTTCTCTGGTCTGCATCTTTCAAAGGGTGCCCTTGGTGGCAGCCCGTGTTTTCTAAGTGGTTTGTCATGATATGTAATTATATAGAATTAACATGGAGTAATGTCAGCTTTACTCTTTTTTTTTTTTAAGATTTTATTTATTTATTTGTCAGAGAGAGAGAGGGAGAGAGAGAGAGAGAGAGAGCACAGGCAGAGGCAGAGTGAGAAGCAGGCTCCCCGCCAGGCAAGGAGCCCGATGTGGGACTCAATCCCAGGATGCTGGGATCATGACCTGAGCCGAAGGCGGCTGCTTAACCAACTGAGCCACCCAGGCGTCCCAACTTTACTCATTTTTTAAGAGGAAGAAGGGGAGCGTTGTTCTATTTGTATGGCATGGAATGAGAGCTTTGCATGAATCTTAGCAATAGAACATATATAACTGAATGTGTACAAGTTCTTCATCCTTCAGGAGAGTTGCTTCTCCCTTGAAAACTCACCTCTCACAGGGTGATATATGGAAGTGTCGAGTTACTGTATTGCACACCTGAAACCAGTATAACACAGTATGTTAACTAAATGGAACCAAAATAAGAACTTAAAAAAGAAGAAGAAGAAAAGTTAGTGGTCCTGGGCCATATCCCCCTGCTCAAGACAGAATATCCTTGCTTGTCCTCCCGTGAGTTTATCTATGCTGCTGCTGTTAGCGCTGATTTGTTTCACTGTAAAGTTTGATTAGATCCTCTCTCATTATCTCTCAAAACACACAGTGCTCAAGGCTGTGTCTACCAAGACTTGAAGGTGACACAAAGAGAGACCAGTGGAGAAAACTAAAAGTAGGTGGCTGATCTTACTGTCCCTAGATGCCATTGGCTGTGTACTCTTTTTTAAGGGGATTCCCTTCTGAGCTTTTCTTTCCTTATCCTGGCAGCATAATCTTATGGCAAATTTATCTCTCCCAGAGGAAAGTCCCCTTTTCCATTTCTCATTTTTCCAAGTTCAAGTCCCTAACCACATACTTCTGGACACACCAGAAGACTGCAGGGCTGCTAGATTTAGCAACTCTATGAGGAACTAATACCAGTAATCTCCCCAGAGATGATACTGTCCAATGAAGAAAGTCATTTACCCTTGTAAGAAAATGCATGCTATCTCAATCTGAAACTCTGCAATGATAATATCCTAGCTCGGGGCCTCCTCCAGAACAGTGAAAAGGTATTCTGTTTACAATGTTGTGATATTAAAAAAAAACTCACTAGGAATGATCTCTTCCTAAAGAAAACTGACAGCAAAGACCTGTAAGTAGTGGGTAGTAGAGGGTGACCAGTTGGTCACATAATCCATATTCCTTCATGGGAAAATAATATAGTAAAAAAGCGATATGACGAGCACTGGTTGGTAGACTCAACTAATGAATCATTGAACATTATGTAAAAAATGTCAGTTTCCCCAAATTAATACATATATTCAATAGACTCACAGCATTCTAAAAGGGTTCTTTATAGAATATGTTAAGTCTACTCTAAAACTTGTTAATAAGAGAAAATGTACAAAAGTAACAATATAATTTCAAAAACAAAGCAGAACAATGATGATGGGTTTGTCTTCCCAGTTAGAAAAACATACAACAAAGCTTTGCTAGTTATAGCAGCATAGTATTAGTGAAGGAATGTAAAATCTAGCTGATGGAGCAGAATAGAATCCAGGGATAGGCCTAAATAAAAAGACACTTAGTTTTTGTGGATGTGGCAAAAAAGAAAATTGTGGGACAAATGTATATTCAATTAAAAGATTAATTTAATAAATTTAGATCTTGACATTATACCACATATGAAAAATTCCAGATGGATTTGAAGATTTAAAAGTCAAAATCCCTAAAATTATAATGTGGAAATACAGGAGGATATTTTTATAATTTTATGGATGGAATAACCCTTCTCAGCAAAATATAAACCATGAAGCTGTAAAGGAAAAGATGGGCAGATTTGACTATATGAGTGAAAATGTGTGTGTGACCAATGATGTCATGAATAAGGTTAAAAGAGAGTCAGAGGATTTGGAGAAAATACTGATGATGTATATATATATATGTATTCATATAATAGAAAGGATTAGTATTCATATAATAGAAAGGATTCTAAAAAATCAGTAAGAAAATGACACATACTCCAATTGTGACAGGAACAGTAATATTTATCAAATATTCCATACAACAACTTACATTTCCCACTCCTTGCAGTTTGATATGAACACATGACAACTTCTGTCCAAACAAATATGAGTTTAAGTGATGTGTGTTATTTCTGGATTAAGGCGATGGAAACTACATGAAATTCTCCAATCTGTCTTTCCCTGCCAAGGAGACCATAGGTTTTTGATAAGCTGCGATGACCTCTATCAGTGTGGTTTTCTCTGAATCACTATCCATAGAACAGCCCTAGTGACCTGTAATAGATGTATTGTGCAAGCAAGAAATAAAGTTTTGCTGTGTGAAGCAAATCTCCCCAATTGGAATTTGGGGATTAATTTACTTTTGCAGTGTAGAAACCCATTCTGACTAATACTTCAGTAGAAAAATGAGAAAAGGATATAGACAGGTAATTCACAGTGGAAGAAATAGAAAGGACCAATTCACATATAAAGGACATAAAGTATTATTTATTTTGACCAGTATATTAGCAAACATAGAAGATGTTGGTACTACATGGTGTTCAATGTGTGAGGAGAATTGTGCTTCATGTAGTATGGATAGGCCCAGAAATGAACACAGCCATTTTGGAGAATAGCTTTACAGTATGTCTCATATTCCACTTTTATGTATATAAGGCATTTGAACAATGTATGTGTACACATTTGAACAATTTATGTATATAAGGTGTTCATAGTATTATTATTTGTAATAGATACAAGAGAAAATAGAAACTGTTTAAATACTCAGGAAAAAAGAAATGGTTGAATAAATTTATGGTGGCTTCATATTGTAAACTATTATTTAAAAAATATGAACAAGTTAAATATGATAATATATTGTATTGCATTCAGTTAGCCACTCTATAGTACATAATTAGTCCTTGATGCAGTGTTGAGTGATTCATTAGTTAAGTATAACACCCAGTGTTCATCACAGCACATGCCCTCCTCAATACCCATCACCCCGTTACCTCCCTTCCCCCCATCCTTCTCCTCTCTGAAACCCCCAGATTGTTTCTCAGGGTCCATAGTCTCTCTTGGTTCATCTCCCCCTCTGATTTCTACCCCTTTGGATTTCTCTCCCTTCCCCTATGGTTCTCTGTGCTATTGCTTATGTTCTCCATATGAGAGAAACCATATATGATAATCGTCTTTCTCTCTTTGACTTGCTTCACTTAACATAATCCCCTCCAGTTCCATCCATATCAATGCAAATGGTGGGTATTCATCCTTTCTGATGGCTGAGTAATATTCCATTGTATATATGGACCACATCTTCTTTATCCATTCATCTGTTGAAGGGCATCTCAGCTCTTCCACAGTTTGACTATCGTGGACATTGCTGCTATGAACATTGGGGTACAGGTGCCACTTCTTTTCACTACCTCTGTATCTTTGGGGTAAGTGCCCAGTAGTGCAATTGCTGGGTCATAGGGTAGCTCTATTCTTAACATCTTGAGGAACCTCTATATTGTTTAACGGAGTGGCAGTACCAACTTGCATTCCCACCAACAGTGTAAGAGGGTTACCCTTTCTCCACATCCTCACCAACATTTGTTATTTCCTTCCTTGTTAATTTTTGCTATTCTAACTGGTGTAAAGTAGTATCTAATTGTGGTTTTGATTTGTATTTCCCTGCTGGCTAGTGATGTTGAACATTTTCTCATGTGTCTGTTAGCCATTTGCATGTCTTTTTTGGATAAGAGTCTGTTTATGTCTTCTGCCCATTTTTTTTCTATCTTAAATTTTTTAAAATTTCTTTTCAGCATAACAGTATTCATTGTTTTTGCACCACACCCAGTACTCCATGCAATCCGTGCCCTCCTTAATACCCACCACCTGGCTCCCCCAACCTCCCACCCCCCCCGCCCCTTCCAAACCTTCAGGTTGTTTTTCAGAGTCCATAGTCTCTCATGGTTCACCTCCCCTTCCAATTTCCCTCAACTCCCTTCTCCTCTGCCCATTTTTTGACTGGGTTATTAGTTTTTTGAGTGTGGAGTTTGCAAAGTTCTTCAAAGATCTTGGATATCAGCCCTTTATCTGTAATGTCATTTGGAAATATCTTCTCCCATTCTGTGGGCTGCCTCTTAGTTTTATTGACTGTTCCCTTTGCTGTGAAGAAGATATTTATCTTGATGAAGTCCCAAAAGTTCATTTTTGCTTTTGTTTCACTTGCCTTTGGACACGAGTCTTGAAGGAAGTTACTGTGGCCAATGTTGAAGAGGTAACTGCCCATGTTCTCCTCCAGGATTTTGATGGATTCTTGTCACATAGTGAAGTCTTTCTTCCATTTTGAGTTTATCTTTGTTTATGGTATAAGGGAATGGTTCAGTTTCATTCTTCTATATGTAGCTGTCCAATTCTCCCAGCACCACTTACTGAAGAGAATTTTTCCACTGGATATTTTTTCCTGCTTTGTCAAAGTTTAGTTGACCATAGAGTTGAAAAAAAAAAATAGTGTGTTGCAGACAGTGATGACCTGGAAGCATCCTTAAGACATCTTGCTAGACAGAAAGTCAAGATCAAAGATAATATATTTTTCTAGTGTGATTTCAATCCTCTTAATTTTTTTCTATTTAAAGAGTATTTAAAAAATTTTTTTAAAGTTTTTTTCTTATTATGTTCAGTTAGCCACCATATAGTACATCATTAGCTTTCGATGTAGTGTTCAGTGATTCATTAGTTGTGTATAACACCCGGTGCTCATCAACTAATATTATACTAACATTAACTAACTCGAATTTAAATTAAAGCTTTAATGCTAGTTAGTGTTAACGTTAATGTAATATTAGTTGTAGGTGTACAATATAGTGATTCAGTATTTCCACACAAAGCCTGGTGCTCATCACAACAAGTGCTCTTAACCTTTATATTTGTATATGTAAGGATATCATTCTCTAACAGGTTTGTGGGTGAAACTCAGGAGGGATTTTTAGTTTGTACATTATAACTAATGTTTAAATTTCTCTCTTTTTTATTGTGTTATGTTAGTCACCATACAGTACATCATTAATTTTTGACGTAGTGTTCCAGGATTCATTGTTTGGATATTTCACAACGAGACTGTATTCATGTATTATCTGTATCCTCAGAAAATTAAAAAAAGCGGAAAGAAATGTGGGAGGTGAAAATAGAGTTAAAGTATTTTTTAACACAGTTCCTTCTTTGTGTCCTCTCTTAGCATCACATAGTGACATATAAAAACCTTAAATAAATACCTCATGATATATAAAAACATATCTAGGAGACAGGGGGAAAAGGTCATTAATATGCTAAACCTTAAAATCACAACAGTGGCACTACCAAATTTCACAAGCCAACTGGGTTCCCCTAAAGAGATCAGTGGTTCACAACCTTGGGTGTTCATTGGAATCACCTGGGAGCTTTAAAACCACTAATACCTGGGTTACATCTTAGAGATTTTGATTTAATTGTCCTGGAGTGTGGTCCTGGGCAACAGGGTCTTTTTGAAAGTTCCCCAGGTGATGCTTCACGTGCAGAGGAGGCTGAGAACCACAGCTTTAGATAAAGTAGACACTATTTGCAAAGGTTTTTAATTGGGAGACCAAAAGGATTGGGGGAGTTGATTTCCAAGCCTCAAGATAATTTTCTTCAAAGCATATAAGGGAAACAGTTCTGGCTAGAACTGTTTTAAACATATATTCCCTCTAAAACTGATTACTCAGTAGCTCCTTCCAGTGTTGCCCTTGCATGAATGGGCTCAGATGAGAGGAGGCAAAGGCTTTTGAGTTATGGCATCCTCAATTACCTTTCTAGAATCAGACCAGAATGTGGCCCCTTGATAGGAGCCCAGGGGAAAGCAGGAGAACTCACTAATGACATTGTGCCTGAAAAGTTTCTGAACGACTATCATAGTAGAAGCTCCCTCAGAGGGATGAGGTCCAATCTCAGCTTTATTAATGAGGCTCTGGGGAGATCTTGCTGGTGAACCTCCAGGATCCTTTATTTTGATGCTAATTAACCACTGAGGGTAGCTTCTTACAGCCTAGTTAAATCGAGTTCTGGGGTAAAAGTTTGTCTTCTTGTGAATAGTTGCTTGGGAATTAAGCCTGAATCCTCTCAGCACATTAGGTCATTCTCAATATAACCATGGCCAAAGCTGATCACAGCACTGTCCCTAGTGTCAAAGAAACAGACTACCCAGGCACACCCATTTCATTGTGTAGTCAGAGAAACATGCTGTACATTGAGAATAAAAGTGTTTATATCCTAGTCAGAGCATTAGTTGTCTGGTTCAGAACTCTGGAATAAGAGCCAAGAAAGGATTCTGGAGAAAGTTATGGCAATTCTTGAGGATATCCTCACACAAGTTAAGGTGGGGTCACAAATAGCTCCCATTTCTCCCCATGTTGTTGGGTAGGCACTTGGGATTCAGAGTTAGTCAGTTCTGAGTTTGAATTCTGTTTACCTTTTAGTTGTTGGTGACTTTGGGCAAGTCATTTCACCTCTTTGAATTTCAGTTTCCTCTTCTTTAATATGAGGTCATTAATTCCCATCAGTCAGAATTGTAGGTGATTGATTTATGTTAGTTATCCTCACATTACCATGGTAACTTGGTGTACTTCGGTTGGTATTTTAAAATCTATTAAAAATGTATGATAAAAGGTCAGTGTTAACCCACAAGATGATGGAAATTATGAAGGCATTATGACCAGGGAACACAAGAAAATTTGGGTCTCCCCCTCTACAACTTAGCTGCCTCTTTCTGTGAGGTTATTGATGAAAATGCCACCCAAGGAAAGATGGCAAAATGGAAGCGGGAGGTTTGGGTGGTGGTTGGTGGTAGTAGAGCTTGTGCTAGGTGATTTTCAAGAGCCCTGATGGGTGGGGTTTGGATGATCAGTGCTAGAACATTCTTTAGAATGTAGGGATTAGAACCTTTATCCTTGGCTTTAGACCTTAGTTGCTATTCTGGCACAACAGATTAACTTCCCAGTGGAAGTCCCATGTCTAGGTGCACTTTGGCCAGCCCAGCACAGAGGAATTCCCATGGGCACCTTCAGCCTCACAATCCCCGGTCTCATCTCATCTCATAACTCCTCTTCCCTTTAAAACTCATCAAGAATGTACTGGGGAAAATTTGGGGCCCCTGAAACACCCACAGTTTTTCTTTTGTGCAAAATGATCCTGTCTGAAATCTCCTATAGAGAGAGGAACCCTAAGCAGGTACTCATATGTAGCACTTATATTCCCTTTGTATGACATACAGGTGCCAGTACAGTAGTTAAACTGTATGAAGAATGATTTGCTATTGCTTTAACTTCTTTTTACATCTTGGTTGTCTTGGTTCCTTCTTTTTTTGTGGATCTAGCAGTGCATCTAAGGTCCTTATCTTTCTTTGTTTTTCTTATAAATAAAGATGGTGCACTAATTTTTTTTTTTTTTGGAGAGTTTTTATTGGAATTCTAGTTAGTTAACAGACTGTGTAATGTTAGTTTCAGGTATACAATATAATGATTCAGCACTTCTTTTTTTTTTTTTTTTTTTTTTTTTTTTTTTTTTTTTTTTTTTTTTGATTCAGCACTTCTATACAACACCCAGTGCTTATCACAAGTGCACTCTTTAATCCCTATCACCTATTGAACCCATGACCCCACCCACCTCTCCCCTGGTACCCATCTGTTTGTTCTCTATAGTTTCTAGTTATTAATGTTTCTAACTAGGCTTCTAATTATTAATGTTAGAAATGAATGGAAAAGCAATTTAGTTAAATTCAAGTCAGGTCAAGTAAAATCTTACTAGGGAGAAACTGGCTATTCAGCTTTGACCTTGCCTGTGTTAGAAGAAGGCAGGATAAGGAGCTGTCACAGGTTCTTCTCTTTCAAAGCTTAACAGGAAGGTAAGACCCTCTTAGATTTCCCACATAACCCATGAGACCAATGGCAGAGACATCTTCAAAGTTCCTGCGGTCACAGTAATTCCTTACCTACTTGAGACTTCAGTTTAATCGGTGTTCCCTTGTCTTTTTGTTGTAATGTTGACTTTTTCACTGTCTCTCACTAGTTGAGTTCTGGGTCTTAATTTCTAGGTGATCTGGAAGTTATGGTAAGTTCCCAGTTTTATATTCTCTGAGATAATCCATGAATCAGAGACCCTCAGGTTTTGAAAACAGATTTCATGGCCAAAATGGAAGATTTATGGCAAACAGATATTTTGAATTAAAAATTTGGGGATTAAGCACCACTTACTTTCCACTTCTTTTTTTTAAAAAAAGAATTTATTTCTTTTAGAGAGAGAGTGTGTGAGTAGGGGGATGAGCAGAGGAAAAGAGAATCATAAGCAGACCCTATGCTGAGCTGAGCAAGGAGCCTGGTATGGGGCTTAGTCCCACAACGCTGAGATCATTACCTGAGCCCAAATCAAGAGTTGGATGCTAAACCAACTGAGCTGCCCACACACCCCAATACTTTTCAGTTCTTAGCAGCAGAATTATCAAAGATATCGTATTAGTTTTCTGGGGCTGTCATAACAAAGTGCCATTGATTTGGTGACTAAGCAGTGGGAGTTTATTTTCTCACAGTTCTAGAAACTGGAAGTCTGAGGCCAGTTTATTGGTGGGGTTGGTTTCTTCTGAGGACATTCTTTTTGGCTTATAGTCTTCTATCTGTATCTTCACAAGGTCTTACCTCTGTGTGTATCTGTGTTTTAATCTTCTCCTCCTTATAAGGACACCAGTAATCTTGGATTGGGGACCACCCGAATGACATCATTTTAACTTAATTACCTCTTTCAAGACCCTATCCTCAAATAAGTCACATTGAGATGATATGAGAGGGTTAGGATGTCAACTTATGAAATCATGGGGAACAATTCCATCTAAAACCCCAATGTGTTATGCACCAAATTCTTAGCTCTTAAGAGTCATCACTTGGAATCCACGTATATCCCAGGGAAGAGATGAAAGAGAAATCAAAGCAGTGGAACACATTTAGATAACACTAGAGAATTTCTTGCAAGATCCTTTAAGTCTGTGAATCTGACAGTAGATTGGACATGCACTCTAACCCCAATATGAGGACTGTACTTGTGCTCCTTTAGCTCTCAAAATTAAAAAAGAGCAATAGAAAATGGTGGCACTGTATTTTTAGACAGCAGAGGACTGGACATTGCCCTCAGTATTTTCCTGGAGGTTATTTAAACATTTTTTAAGGAGCTAGAGTGGCTCATTCAAATAGATGAGTGATGGGCCTTAAGGGGAGCGCATGATGTAATGAGCAGTGGGTGTTATATACAATGGATGAATCATTGAATCTACCTCTGAAACTAATAATACACTATATGTTAATCTATTGAATGTAAATTTAAAAAAAAAAAACCCAAATAGATGAGTGAGAGAAAAAGAAGCCAGATTGGTGGAGAGACTAGAGTAACATCAAAGGGCTGTGGCAAGAACCAAGGCTGATATCACCATTGGATCATCACAGAGCATAATAAGTCATGTGGGGCAGTCATCAATCTCATAAACAAGGCCTAGCCATCACTCATGGTGACAGATGAATGGGAAAAGTTCAGATGTCAGCAACTTAGTCAGCATAGTCTGTACCAAAGTACAGACTAATCTGAACAAAACAAAAAAACGAAAACAAAAACAAACAAATAAAACCCCAAAAAAGTCTGTTGTGTCGTTGAAGACATCAGGGGGAAGTTGTTTAAGTCTTGAGAGTTTAGAAATGGGACTTGGAAGGAGCAGTGATACCCATGAGAGGTGGGAAATGAAGGAATGTGGCTCAAGTATAAATAAAAATTCACTGAGAAAATACTACATTGGGTTGATAAAAGTCAGAATTAGCAGCAATGGCCACGGTCGCCAAACTGTGGAAAGAACCAAGATGCCCTTCAACGGATGAATGGATAAGGAAGATGTGGTCTATATACACCATGGAGTATTATGCCTCCATCAGAAAGGACGAATACCCAACTTTTGTAGCAACATGGACGGGACTGGAAGAGATTATGCTGAGTGAAATAAGTCAAGCAGAGAGAGTCAAGTATCATATGGTTTCACTTATTTGTGGATCATAACAAACAATATGGAGGACAAGGGTAGATGGAGAGGAGAAGGGAGTTGAGGGAAATTGGAAGGGGAGGTGAACCATGAGAGACTATGGACTCTGAAAAACAACCTGAGGGTTTCGAAGGGGCGGGGGGTGGGAGGTTGGGGGAACCCGGGGGTGGGTACTGGGGAGGGCACAGATTGCATGGAGCACTGGGTGTGGTGCAAAAACAATGAATACTGTTACGCTGAAAAGAAATAAATCATTAAAAAAATAATAATAATAAATAAAAAAAAAAAGAATTGGGATACAATTAGACAGATGGGAGTCCCAAAACCAAAAATAAATTGAACTATAGAAATGAAGATACAGAAACAAAATCCATTCTCAGATGCCCAAGGCCTGAGGCCTACAATGACTGAAAATTCACATGTTATATATGTAGCAGTACTTCTTGCACCCACAGCCATAGCAGACACTGTAATCAATCTTTGTTTATTCTTCTGTATTCAACCCAGAGTTTGACACAAGTTTTTTCACTATAGCAAGACAGGATGTCCTTATCAACTGATGAGAATTGGCATGGAGGTTAAACTAATTTGCCATACATGGAACAAAGGAATGAAATTGAGGAATATATCCTCACCCAGAATCTGCCTTGCCCAGGTTAGGGATGGCTGATGCAAAATCAAAGGGATATAAAGGCTCCTTATTCCATTATTTAAAACTTATCCATCTATTAAAATTAAAATTATCCATCTATTTTTTGTCTGAAATACCATGAGAGATTAATGTGATGACTTAGACATTTCCATCTCTAAAATGCAAACACCTGGATAGAAAGAGAGAATCTCACTTTGTTGCTGTTCTTAAGTATAAAACAATTTCTTAAGTGTAATGTAATTTATTGAACTGCTTTCTTATGTAATTCTCTTTCCAACTGAATGAGAACCTTTTTTTAATGAGGCTTTGTAAACTAAAAGCTTCTTACTAGTGGTTTACATCTATTGATTTTTCTTTTCTTTTTTTTATTATGTCCAGTTAGCCAACATATAATACATCCATTGATCTTTGACTTTATCTTCAGTGGACATAGGAAGCATTTCTGATTACATAGAATGAATTTTCCTTCATTCTGAGAAAAGTAACAAATAGAAAACAAAGAAATACAGGCATCTTTAGAGAGAGGAGCACACAGGCAAGGAGTTTCAGGAAGCGTTGTTTGATGAATGCAACCTGAGCTTATGAAAGGCAGGAAGAGTAGAGAACAGAATCTATACAGAGGCACAGAGCTGGCTTACTAATAGTTAAGTGATTGATGTTAGGTTTTGTGAATCTAATGACTCCAGGGCCTAGGATATCCAGCTGTTGAGAGAATTAATAAAAGGGACTATTATATCATGGCATGATCAGAAGATACAGGCCCTGCAGTTGGGAAGTTCCTAGTTCAGTAGGGAGGTAACACACACACATTCACCCAACCACTTACAAAAAAACTTCTATTTCAGATGGAACAGAGTGGTTATAAATGCAAAACATTTTTGCACATATATAGATTTCTACATAAATGT
Source organism: Eira barbara (assembly GCA_020311275.1). Lineage (NCBI taxonomy): Eukaryota > Metazoa > Chordata > Mammalia > Carnivora > Mustelidae > Eira > Eira barbara. The sequence goes on from JAHRIG010000040.1 coordinate 11,990,339, forward strand.
ACAAAATTTCTTTTGTAATTCAAGTGACCAAACTTCGATGAATTTATAAGTGAAGGAAATATGGGGGGTTCCATATAAATATGGAAGGAATAAAGGGAATGTGATTTTCTGGAATAGAGAGATATTGAGGTGATCTACATTGTAGCATACATACCAAGACATGGAAAGTACTGTGGTCTGATAGAGACCACAGGTTAGAAAAGTACAGGGTACAGCTACAATTGAGCAAAGAGTATATTTTTCCAAAAAAAAGTTCTCACATGCTGGTGTGTGTGTGGATGTGTGTGCCCCTCTGAGTTTGTGCAGGTGTGTGTACATGAGCACATACACCCACACCCACACTTTGCAATCAGGATCTATGGATTTTGTTGGCTCGTGTAGTAGGAAGCATATCCATTTGAGCCTTAATCCTGCTTATTAGTTTCTCTAAGCCCTGTTTCATGTCTTTGTTTCTCAAACTGTAGATAAATGGATTCAACATTGATGTCAGTACAGTGTAGATGATTGTTGCTACTCGGTCTTTGACAGTATACCTGGACAAAGGGTGGAAATAGACATAGCCAATACTCCCATAAAACAGAGTCACCACAGTGAGATGGGAGCTACAGGTGGAGAAAGCTTTGCATTTTCCAGCCACTGAGGGAATATTGAAGACAGCAATGAGGATTCTCAGGTAAGAGATGACAATACAGATACATGGGGCCATCACAGAAGCCATCCCTTCTGTCATGGCCACAATTTCGTTGACAGAGGTGGAAGAACAGGCCAGTTTTAAAACAGGGTTGACATCACAGAAGAAATGTTGGATAACATTTGATGCACAGAAGGTGAGCCGATTCACCAGGAGGATGTGTAGGAGGGAGTGGAGGCAGGAGAAAGCTACGGAGAAAGCCACTAGCAACAGACAGCATCTGTGGTTCATCACGGTGACATAGTGGAAAGGGTTACAAATGGCTACATAGCGGTCAATGGCCATAGCTGCCAGGAGATAACTGTCTATGTTTCCAAAGACCAGGAAGAAATACATCTGTGCCAGACATTTGGCATAGGAGATGGTCCTTGTCTCTGATAAGAAGTTCACTAACATCTTGGGGATTATGACTGTTGTGTAGCAGATATCAGCAAAGGACAAGATGCTCAGGAAGAAATACATGGGGTTTTGGAGTTTAGGATCAGAGCGAATAGCCAAGATGATGAGCAGATTCCCCCCCAAGGTGACCAGGTACATGATAAGAAAGAGGGCAAAGAGTGGCTTCTGGTCCTCGGGGCGAGAGGACAGTCCTACGAGGATGAATTCAGAGAGTCTTGTCAGGTTGGACATTCCCATGGACCTGTATGCACCTACAGATAAAAGATCCTGTCAGTTAATGGTTCTTATGTTCTCTAGGACATGCATCTTTCCATCTGGTTCTTACAATGAGAATGAGCAGTTCTAATAAGGCATTTACTCTAAAGTTTTTCTTCCTGAATATGAACAAATCAGAGCCAAAGGTGTATTTTCACTTGTTCTTTTAGAATCTTTGAGATATAGATCTATAGATAACAGATTGAAGGGGTGGCACCTGGGTGACATAGTTGGTTAAGAGTCTGACTCTTGGATTTGGCTCAGGTCATGATCTTGGAGTCATGAGATTCAGCCCCACACTGGGATCCACACCCAGCCTGGAGTCTTCTAAAGACTCTGTCTCCCTCTCCCTCTGCCTCTCCGCACTGAGCACGCACTCTCTCTTAAATAAAGAAATAAACCTTAAAAAAAAAAAAAACAAACGATTGAAGGTGAGATGGAGAAGGAGGAGAGAAGGCTTGATTCCTGTTTCCTCTTCCTTGTTCTGTGGCTGATAATCACAGGAAACACAGATGCAGTCTATGAATCAGATTCAGGTTGGCTTCTCATAAAGATTATCCTTGGATAATGTACATCTAGATAATTATGAAATAGCTATTTCACCTAGTTTGTGGTTGATGAAGAACCATCCTTTTAAAAATAAAGTAAGGTGAAAATAGAGAGGGAGGGGCATCTGGGTGGCTCAGTGGGTTAAAGCCTCTGCCTTTGGCTCAGGTCATGATCCCAGGGTCCTGGGATCGAGCCCCGCATTAGGCTCTCTGCTCAGCAGTGAGCCTGCTTTCCCCTCTTTCTCTGCCTGCCTCTCTGCCTACTTGTGATTTCTGTCTATCAAATAAATAAATAAAATCTTAAAAAAAAGAAAATAGAGAGGAAGGCAAACCATAAGAGATGCTAAACTCTAGGAAACAAACAGGGTTGCTGAAGGGGAGGAAGGAGGGGGGAAGGGATGATAGGATGATGGGTGTTAAGGAGGGCACTTGATGTAATGAGCAGTGTGTATTGTGTGCAACCATGAATCACTAAATTCTACCCTTGAAACTAATAAAAAGTGTATGTTAACCAAATTGAATTTAAATGAAAAATTTGAGAAAGAACCATTCTTTTAAATCAAGATGGTTCTTTCCACATAATTTGCAGTGGAAGTAAGAAAGGCATACAAAACTATTGAATTGAATGTAAATAGGTCTAGGGCAAAGAAAGATGGGGAAGGGAAAGTGAGAGAGAGGGAGTGAATTTTCATGTTCTTTGGCTGATATTTCATATTTTGAGGTCAGGGGAATGTGACTCACAGTAGACTGGGTAAAGAAAGATTCAACTGCAGAATATATATACATATGTTGAGATATATATATCTCAACATTTAGCTCAAAGATAAGTTAGCTCTCTTAGTGTCCAGTAATGAAAAATTATCTGTCTGAGATCAGATATTCACACCTTCTTATCAGGCATTCTCAAAGTTCACTTCTTACCTGGGAAGGACATTAAAGTCTTGCCTCACGTATTTTGCTCCTTGGAATGATTGGTGAGAAAGAATGCAAACTGTGCCAAGAGGCCATATACAGAAAATGTGTCTGATTATAGAAAATCTAATGCTTCTTAAATCTGAATACTCCTTTGCATGGATTCTTATAATCCTTCCCAAGCTATAGATACTTACAGCCCTTGCTTCCCTCATGGGAGTATCCTCTGATGCTGTGTCACTAAATCTCTGGTGTTTTGTAGGGGGAGAGAATAAGAAGAAAAGCACATTAACTTTGTGCAGGATTATCTCCAAGGATCCAGAGGAATTACATATCTTCTCCCTCCCCAAGTGGCCCCACATCCCTGTCCTCAACAGTCTGGGCATCGTGCAACACGTCCTTAGCCTTTTGTAGGTGTCCAGATAGATAATAATTTTCTGTCCCTGGCTCTTGCAACCTGTCTGAGGGCTTACCTTGTTATGTCCCATGTAGCACTGAGGATAGAGTACAAGGCAGGGACATCTGGGTCTAGTTTCTTTCCTTGAACCTGTAAAGCTTTGATTTGGACACTCCCTTAGTGCCTCCATTTGTCTAAAACACAACTATCTCAGAGCACCCCAACATCATGAATATCTTTTGCTCTCCCCTCAAGTTTATTTTGATTTATTTTGTTGCCCAAATATCATTGACATACAATAATTAATTTCTTGCTAATTTAGTGAACTGCTAATACAAGGACATAGTTTTTGAACATTCTAAAGTGATCATCAGGATAAATCTAGCTACCATCTGTCACCATACAAAGTTGTTACAATATTGTTAACTATATTCCCTAAGCTGTAACTTTCATCCCCTTTATAACTGGAAGTTTGAGCCTTTTAATCTTTTTCTCCTATTTCAACCATTCCCCTTCCCCACCCACCCTAAAACCCTCCGTGAACTACCTGATTGCTCTCTGTATCCATGATCCTGCTCATGTTTTGTTTTGTTTTGTTTTTTAGATTCCATGTATAAATGAAGTGATACAGTGTTTGTTTCTCTTTGTCTGACTTATTTCACTTAGCACAGTCCTCTAGATTTGTCCAAGTTGTTGCAAATGGCAAGATTTCAATCTTTTTATTGGGTGAATAATATTTCGTTACACACACACACACACACACACACACACAAATATGTATATATATTCTTTATTCATCTATTGAAAAATGGGTTGCTTCCATATCTTGGTTATTGTAAATAATGCTGCATTGAACACAAGGGGGCTCATATCTTTTTCAAATTAGTGTTTTCATTGTCTTCAGATAAATAGTCAGACATAGAATTGCTGGATCTGATGGTGGTATTATTTTTAATTTTGCGGGGAATCTCTATGCTGTGTTTCATAGTGGTTTTACCTTTTTGCACTTCCTCCAACAGTGCATGAGGATTTTATTTTTTCTGCATTCTTATGGGACTAGTTATATCTTACCTTTTTGATAATACCCGTGCTTACCAGTATACTATTATGGGGGTTATTTTGTACATAACTAGGTGTTTTTTTTTCTCTTTCTGCTTTTAAAATTCTCTCTTCATCTTCAACTATTGACACTTTGAGTATAGTCAGTTTTAGTGTTGGTCTCTTTGGGTTCATCCTATTTGTGACTCTCTGTGTTCCCTAGACTTGTATGTCTATTTCCTTCACCAGGTTAGGGATGTTTTTAGCCATTATTTATTCAACTGGTTTTCTGTTCCTTTCTTTCTTCTCCTTCTGGGACCCCTATAATGTGAATGTCAGTATGCATGATGTTGTCTCAGAGGTCCCTTTAAAAAAAAAAAAAGATTTTATTTATTATTTGACAGAGAGAGACACAGCGAGAGAGGGAACATAAGCAGGGGAAGTGGGAGAGGGAGAAGCAGGCTTCCCACTGAGCAGAGAGCCCAACGTGGGGCTCGATCCCAGGGCTCTGGGATGGTGACCTGCGCCGAAGGTGGACACTTAACTACTGAGCCACCCGGGCGCCACTCAGAGGTCCCTTAAACTGTTGCTTTTAATATTATTTTTCTGTTGTTCCAACTGTGATTTCCACTACTCTGTCTTCCAGTTGCTGATCCATTCTTATGCATCATCTAATCTGCTATGATTTTTTTCTAGTATATTTTTTATTTCAGTTATTGTATTCTTCAGCTCTGATTGGTTATCTTTTTTTTCCATTTCCTATCTCTCTGTTGAAGTTCTCATAGTATTCATCCATTTTCCTCCTGAGTTTGATAAGCATCATTATTACCATTACTTTGAACTCTTTATCTGGTAGATTTTATATCTTTTTTTTGTTCAGCTCTTTTTTGAAAGTTTTTTGTTCCTCCACTTGGAACAGATTCCTCTGTGTCATCATTGTGCCTAACTCTGTGTTTGTTTCTATGCATTAGATATGTCTAGCCAGTTGTGTTTCCTGGTCTTAATGGAGTAGTTTTATGTAGAAGGTGTCCTGTGGGGCCCAGTAGCAAAAACACACCTGAGCCAGGTGCCTTCAGGGCATCCTTTATGAGGGATGAATGCTGTTGTGGTTGGGTCATAGTTGGTGTGGGTTTGCTGGTGTTTTGCTGGTATGGGGGGCCATCCCCTGGCACAGCAGTCTGCAAGGCTTGGCTGCAGTGTTTACAGGCATGCTGGTGAGCAGGGCTGGCTCCTGGTTTGTGTAGCTAAGGGGACTGGCCATGACTACTGTGTGTCCTCTAAAGAATGGGAATGTCAGACTTTTAACCCAACTTTAGGTCACCCTTCCCTGGCTAGCCAATTCCCAAGTCAGCTGCTTGGATATTTGATAATGATTCTTTGCAACCACCACTTGGGAAAGCCATCAGTTTTAGATCTTTTACTCAATTCATGAAAGCACACAGATTCTATACCTCAGAGTCCCAACATGCCTGCCAGATACAAATTGCCCATTTCCTGTCGGTTGGTTTATGGTCACATTTTACAATTCAGTACCTCAGTCTTTGATATTTCTCCCTTCACCTGGGTCTCTAGGTCCAAATGCAGCCCCCTACAAGGAGCATTTCTTGATTGTCTGATTGGAAAGAAGTATCTGACTTCTCTATTCTCTTAGTACCTGAATTTCCATTAGACAGAAGTTATGTTCATTTTCATATAATTTTCCAGTTAATGTATGTAGTAACAACCTCATAACATGTGTACTTGTTTATCTATGGTAACTTAGAAAAATAAGGTAACTGGTAAAATATAACTTGAACCAAGTGTTGTTTGAAGCCAAACCATGTAGTCAATCCACTTCACAAAAAGGCCCCTCTGTCTTGCTTTGACAAATTAAAAACATTTTAAAAATTATTTCAGAGTTGTAGTTCAGTGATTTATTAGTTACGTATAACACCCAGCACTCATTTCATCAAGTGCCCACCTTAATGCCCATCACCCAATTATCCCTTCTGCCCACCACCCCCCCCAGCAACACTCAGTTTGTTTCCTAGAGTTCAGTGGCTCATATGGTTTGCCTCCCTCTCAATTTTCATCTTATTTTATTTTTCCTTCCCTTCCCCTCTGTTCAACTGTTGTTTCTTAAATTCCATATATGGGCGAAACCATATGGTACTTATCTTTCTCTGACTGACTCATTTCTCTTAGCATAATACCCTCTAGTTCCATCTATGTCATTGCATATGGCAAGATTTCAGTCTTTTTGATGGCTGAGTAATATTCCATTGTATATATTTTATGTTAAGAAACAGATTTCGGGTGACTGATGGACTCAAAATTTTGCCCTGTAATTTTTTCTTTGCCAGATTAAACTTGAAAGCATAGACTTTCAGCATAAAATCTATTATCCCTTGGGGCCTGATTCAAATCCAGGCCTGTTTCTAGACATTGTGAGCTAAATTGTTCACGATACAGTATTTTATGGATTATATGACTCATTTTCCTTTTTTTTACATTTTAACATCTCATATTGGGGTGTGCTTAAATATTTGTATTTCACAAATAATTGGTAGCCTTGTTTTCCTCAATGGTACATTAAAATAATGTTTCTTACAAGTGATGGTATTTTAGATTCAGTTAAATAGAATAATTTGGAATCAAGGAAGTCAAGAAAAATGTTCCCTTCATCTATGTTTGTCCTGGTCAGTTTATAAATATTTATTATGCATTTCCCATGAGCTACACTTTGTTTTTCACTGGAAATACATAGCATTTGAGAAAAGAAGTATTATTTTTCCCTTTGTATTTTACAGACTAGGTTTGCATAGCACTTAACACCCTGCCTTTATTGCAGGGGGTATGCAGGCAATATTTATGAAACTGACCTAACCATGGACAAAGCAAACTACCTAAGCAATATATTTTCAAATGTTAGAAGATAGTAACTATTATTCCCTTAATTCTCTTGCCCTACAGTTATTTCATACTCAGTTCTTTTCCATCATGAAATGTCAATGCTTATTCTTATACTATTACGATGTAAAAAGGTAAAATATTCATTTTAATCGTGCTATTTGTATCAAAGAGACTGACTGAATGACAACCACCAGGTTATTGTAATTGACTCATTCTGCTAGTCACTGTTTCTCCTGAGAACTCTAATTAGAAGGTGTAATTAGTAGGTTTTAATTCTAAAGAAAATATTTTGATATTCTCGAGAAGGAGAAACCAACTACCATGGAGAAAGTAGGTTTACCTTTCATCAAAATAATGTGCATTTAGCTAATTACTATTGTCATTAAAGACAACATTCTAAATATATCGGTATTAATTTAGAATAGATTGTAATAAATATAAGTTATTAACAACAATCCTCAGGGTAACCATTAAGGAAATGGCTAATATACATATATGTATATATGTACATATATATGTACATATATATACATATATGTATATATGTATATATATGTACATATATACATATGTACATATATACATATATACATATATGTACATATATACACACATATATATGTACATACATATTGATTTATATATATATTGATTTACATATATATATATGTGTATATATATGTATATATATACACACACATACACACACACATATATATATAGTCAATATGTATATATATATATACATATATATGTGTGTATATATATATAATCCGTGCCCTCCCTAGTACCCACCACCGGGTTCCCCCAACGTGTATGTATGTATATATATATATATATATATATATATATATATATATACCCAGTGATGGGTACTAGGGAGGGCACGGATTACATGGAGCACTGGGTGTGGTGAAAAAAAACAATGAATACTGTTACGCTGAAAAGAAATAAATCATTAAAAAAATAAATAAAGGATATTTTACGAAAAAAAAAAAAGATCCAAAGGCACAAATAAAAGTGAAAAAATGGAAAAGATGTTCAGTGAAAATAGTAACCAAGAGAAAGCTGTGCTAATATCAGACAAAACAGACTTTAAGTGAAAAAGTTGTTACAAGGGATAGGGACATTATATAATGATAAAAGAGTCAATACCTCAAGAAGATATAAATGCTGGGACAATGCTCTTATCTATTGGAAGCTTTTTTTTTTCAACATTTTATTTATTTAATTGACACAGAGAGTGAGCAGGAGAGCACAAGCAGGGGAAGCAGCAGAGGGAGAGGGAGAAACAGGCTCCCTGCTGAGCAGGGAGTCCAACTGGGCACTCAGTCTCAGGACCTGGGGATCATCACACTTAACTGCTTAACTGAGTGAGCCACCGAGGTGCCCCTTATCTATCAGGGTTTTAAAGAAAAAGTGGAGTTATATGCAAACAATGAATCATGGAACACTACATCAAAAACTAATGATGTACTGTATGGTGACTAACATAATAAAATTAAAAAAGAGAGGAAAAAGTGCACAAAAATTCTTAATGATTGCTGTTGCTAGGACTTCTAGCACTATTGTTTAGCGCAGTGAACAATGGTGGCCAGAGTGAGCATCCTTGTGTTCCTGATCTCAATGGGAAGGCTCTCAGCTTTTCCCCATTGAGAATGATATTCGCTGTGGATTTTTCATAGATGGATTTTATGAAGTTAAGGAATGTTCCCCCTATCCCTATACTCTGAATAGTTTTAATCAGGAAAGGATGCTGTATTTTATCAAATGCTTTTTCTGCATCAATTGAGAGAACCATGTGGTTCTTCTCTCTTCTTGTATTAATTTGTTCTTTTACATTGATTTGCGAATGTTGAACCACCCTTGCATCCCAGGGATAAATCCCACCTGGTCATGGTGGATAATCTGTTTTTTTTTTTTTTTTTTTAAGATTTTTAAATTTTTATTTGTGAGAGAGAGTGAGAGAGAACATGCAAGGGGAGAAGGTCAGAGGGAGAAGCAGGCTCCCCATGGAGCTGGGAGCCCGATGCAGGACTCCATTCCCGGGCTCTGGGATCATGACCTGAGCAGAAGGCAGTCGTTTAACCAACTGAGCCACCCAGGCGCCCCATGGATAATCTTTTTAATGTTTTGTTGGATCCTATTAGCTAGGATCTTGTTGAGAATCTTGGCATCCGTATTCATCAGGGATACTGGTCTGAAATTCTCTTTTTTGATGGGATCTTTGCCTCGTTTGGGGATCAAGGTAATACTGGTCTCATAGAAAGAGTCTGGGGAAAGAACCAAGATGCCCTTCAATGGATGAATGGATAAGAAAGATGTGGTCCATATACACTATGCAGTATTATGCCTCCATCAGAAAGGACAAATATCCAACTTTTGTAGCAACATGGACGGGACTGGAAGAGATTATGCTGAGTGAAATAAGTCAAGCAGAGAGAGGCAAGTATCATATGGTTTCACTTATTTGTGGAGCATAACAAATAACATGGAGGACATGGGGAGATGGAGAGGAGAAGGGAGTTGAGGGAAATTGGAAGGGGAGGTGAACCATGAGGACTATGGACTGTGAAAAACAACCTGAGGGTTTTGAAGGGGCGGGGGGTGGGAGGTTGGGGGAACCAGGTGGTGGGTACTGGGGAGGGCACGGATTGCATGGAGCACTGGGTGTGGTGAAAAAACAATGAATACTGTTATGCTGAAAAGAAATAAAACATTAAAAAAAAAAGAGTCTGGAAGTACATGAAAAAATGTTCATCATCATTAGCCATCAGGGAAATTCAAATCAAAATGACTTTGAGATACTACCTTAACACCAGTTAAATGGCAAAAATTAACAAGGCAAGAAACAACAAATGTTGGAGAGGATGTGGAGAAAGGGAAACTCTCTTACACTCTTGGTGAGAATGCAAGTTGGTGCAGCCACTTTGGAAAACAGTGTGGAGATTCCTAAATAAATTAAAAATAGAGCTACTCTGTGACCCAGAAATTGCACTACTGGGTATATACTCCAAAGGTACAGATGTGGTGAAAAGAAGGGCCACATGCACTCCAATGTTCATAGCAGCAATGTCCACAATAGCCAAACTGTGGAAGAGCCGATGCCCTTCAACAGATGAATGGATAAAGAAGATGTGGTCCATAAACACAGTGGAATATTACTCAGCCATCAGAAAGGATGAATACCCAACTTTTGCATCAACATGGAGGGACTGGAGATTATGCTAAGTAAAATAAGTCAAGCATAGAGGGTCAATTATCATATGGTTTCACTTATTTGTGGAACATAAGGAATACTATGGAGGACATTAGGAGAAGGAAGGGAAAAATGAAGAGGAGGACTTTGGAGGGGAAGGCAAACCACAAGAGACTCTGGGAAACCAACTGAGGGTTTTAGAAGGGAGAGGGGTGGAGGGTCGGGTGAGCCTGGTGATGGGTATAAAGGAGGGCATGGATTGCATGGAGCACTGGGTATTATCCACAAGTAATGAATCATGGAACACTACATCAAAAACTAATGATGTACTGTATGGTGATTAACATAACATAATAAAAAAATGAAATCTTGCCATTGGCAATGACATGGACAGAACTAGAAGGTATAATGCTAAGTGAAGTAAGTCAGTGATAGAAAGACAAATACCATATGATCTCACTCATGTTGAATTTAAACAAGGCAGGTGAACATAGGGAAAGGGAAGGAAAAATAAGACAAAAACAGGCAGGTGAACTGTAAGAGACTCATAACTCTAGGAAACAAACTGAGGGTTGCTGGAGGGGAGGTGGGTGGGGCGATGGGATAACTGGGTGATGGGCATTAAGGACGACACGTGATGTAATAAGCCCTGGGTCTTATATGCAACTGATGAATCACTAAATTCTAGCCCTGAAACTAATAATACACTATATATTAAATAAATTAATTTAAATTTAAAAGGAGTAGGAAGTTATACTCCTTTTTAAGGGTGGGGTTGGTTTATTTTAAACGTAACTATTCTCTTGTTTCTCAGTGGTTTTCTATACATAATTTTTAAAAATTCAGTTTAATTAAAAATTTTGAGTATAGTTGACATGCAATGTTACATTTGTTTCAGGTGTATAGCATAGTGATTCAACAATTCTATATGTATGCTGTGCTCACCAGAAGCATAGATACCATCTGTCACCACACAACACTATTAAAATATCACAGACTATATTCCTTATGCTCTTTTATTTCCATGATTTACTCATTCCTTAAGCCTGGATCTCACACTCCCTTTTACCCACTTTTTCCCATACCCCAACCCATCCCTACTGGCAACCATCAGGTTTTTTTCCTCTGTATTTATAGTTCGATTTTTTTAGGACCTTTTAAAAAATTTATTAGTTTCAGATGTAGTGTTCAATGTGTATTTCTAGTTCTGATTCTACTTTTTCTAGTCTGTAATTTTAAAAAATGGCTTTATGTGGGTATCTGATTGCAGAGTGGGTCTGTGTCCCATAGAGGAAGCTCTGCACAGCCCTCTGGGCTCTGTGTTGTCTGCCACAGTGGCTGAGGTTGTAGTGTGATTGGGGCTGGAAGCATATGGGCACAGGTCCACTCAGCACTCTTTCAGAAGGAGACACATTTTTGCCAATGGAATTCATGTCACTGGGATTCAAGGGACTACCACAAGTGGTTAATTAGTCCCTGAAGGAGAGAATTGAAAAGTTTGCCATCGCAACCTCTCCAGAGGGTTGGGGATCTGGGCTGCATGATAACATCTTCTACCAAGAGGAAAACACTGAAAATTTTCTGGTCCATTTAACATCTGGAGATTCATGACTCGTCTGAGGCTGATTTGACCTCCCTGGGTCAAAGATAGGAACATAGGGCTTTTGTAAGGATCGATCTGATAACAAACTACTGTTGCAAATGTCATGTGAAGGCTTACACTGTCCTCCCTTGCCTGGTTTTTATTGTCTAGCTCTGTATTATCTGGTCTTTGCATGCAGGATAACAGTATAATTCCTTTGATACTTAAAATTTTAACAACGGACTTAAATTTTGGATATATGCTCTCCAGTTGAGGAGGACCTAAGCAAGTAGAAAAACAACAAAATCTCAAAGCCTAGATTAGTTACCAAAAGAAAGAAAACAGTGAGAACAAAGTATAAAAACAATATTTTCAACAGTTCTCAGGAAAGGAACTCCACCATTCACACTGCAGGGTAAACCAAGTCATGTTTCCACACCAAATAACTTTCATCACACTTTGGAATAAAATGCAGTTTCTTTACCAGGACTTTAAAAGGCAACTCCATTCTAACCCTCTTGTTATAATCCAGCCGCACTGCCTGTTTTTCAGTGCCTCGAACGCTTCATGGCCTTCCATGTCAGGATCTTTGCACATGACATTCCTTCCCTCCAAGCTCTCTGTGGCTGGCTCTGTCTCCTTGTTCAACCCTCAGGTTAACTCTCACGTTTTCTGAGGAGGACTGAATCAACATTAGGTTTGCAGACAGCAATGACTGTGTTGAGTGTAATGGGGAAAGGGTTGAACAGACTGGTTTAGTTATGATAGTGTGGCTTTTGAGTTGGGCCAACTTAAAATGGTGGCTCCGGCCCCTTAGTACCTTCATGTTCTCAGGCCAGTCAGTTCACCTCTCTGCTCTCCCATTTCCTCTTCTGTACATGATGGGCAATAAGATCTTTCTCAAAACGTTTTGTTGCTGTCAGGTGGAAAGAATTGACATGCATAAGATGCCTACACTAGTTCTTGGTGTTTATTTGGTGTTCAAATATTAAAAACTTCTTCTCATTTATAAAAACCCAGCTTTACTGTGGTATCATGGATATTCCCAAACCGCAAAGATTTAATGTACACAATTCGATGTGTTTGGACACATGTATACACCTGTGAAACCATCACCACCAACCATTAATTCCTCTTTTTTTTTTTTTTAAAGATTTTTATTTATTTATTTGATAGACAGAGATCACAAGTGGGCAGAGGGGCAGTCAGAGAGAGAGGAAGGGAAGCAGGCTCCCTGCTAAGCAGGGAGCCGGATGCGGGGCTTGATCCCAGGACCCTGGGATCATGACCTGAGCTGAAGGCAGAGGCTTTAACACGCTAGCCACCCAGGCGCCCCCCATTAATTCCTCCTCTTAACTCCTCAGCAGTGCTTGGAAGCATGACATTTCCTAACTACCTTCAATAATTCCTTACAAGCCCTTTCTCTTCTTAGTATGGATCCTTTTTTGAAATTACTGAAGGCAAAATTAGCTTGTTTGAGAAAGTTTTCCTCACAGTCGTATTGGACCCTTAGAATAAGGGATAAGGTCATGGTTAAGGGCATGGATCTGAGAGACTCCCTTTCTCTTGAGGTCTAGGTTAGTGTGGCTCAATGACTCCATTCAACAACCTGGAGAAGTTTAAGTTATCCTGGAGATTTCTGCACATTTTTAAGAGGTATATGTCTTCTGGGTCCATATCTGCCTCTGGTTTCCTGTTTCCAGGAATGCCAGATAGGGGCTCAATCTCATTGACCTAGAATTGATTTTTTTTCAGAAATTGCAGAAGGCAGAATTAATAAGTCAGAGAAATTTGTCTTTACAGTCACTGATGCATCCTTTGGGAGGCAAGACAGGGGTTAAGAGTAAAAACTATAATTGTCAAGACAGATTTCAATTTCCAGAACAATGTTAAGAAGTGTTTGATTTTCAACAAGTTATTTACAATTTTTGATCCTCATGTATCCCATCCAAGATATGGAAATAATGAATTTGTGTTTCTATCAAAGAGTTAATAGAGAATTAGTCTCATCATATATGTAAAGTGCCTAGTCTTGTCCCTTTCACAATTGAGTGCTCCATGGTTACTGTTACTATACGGTCTAAGCATTGGCAGGGTTTCTTGGATGAAAATCCAGGTAAGATCAGATAGAATCCCTCCACAGTCAGTGGAAATGTAAACCTATTTCAATATATCTACAATTCCAAGAGGCTCGTGATTTCATCGTGATCTCTTTCTATAAGTTTCTTCTTCTATCACTCTCCACACTGACCATATATGCAACTAAGCCCTTTCCTAATGACTCACACAAGGTATTTCTGTGTGGAATGGGGTTTTGCTAAAGGTGTTTGTGTGTGTCTTGGGTGAAATAGATACTTTCATAAAAGGAACAGTTTCTAACGGATTCTTT